>JAVANC010000010.1:2103335-2140745 GCA_033319125.1 Parnassius glacialis
GTAGCAATCAACTCATTCCCAGGGGTTATTATCATCCATTGTACAAACTTTGTTAAATAAGGTTTTAGAACTTTGAGCAGGTCAAATTTTGTATATTTTCTGGAATTTTGTTGTAAAAGCGTATACATTGCCCCAAGAATAAATTAATTACTCCCCCGGTTTAGTCGAGTAATTAGTACTACTTGCTTTTGTCTGTTCCTAGTATTTACAGAATAAATATCACTTATTTTTGTAAAACTACTTTTATATTTGTGTGCGTACGTTACATTTTCATAAATGTATTGAGAGACCAAATTTAATATAATAATTTCCTTAATTTTTGTCGTAGCGATTCTTTAGGCTTTAAATCATAAATTGCTCTTATGGCCCTCTTCTGTAATACAAATATAATTTCAGTGACAGCCGCGTGTCCCCGTAGCAAAATACCATAGGACATTATGCTATGGAAATAGCTAAAGTAAATTAAAGGTGAACAACTGCAGTTTTCTATTATTTTAAATTGTTACCAAGAAAATCCTGCTTTCTATTTCCTGCTTTATTTCCTTCCGTCACAGTTTACTATACACATTATATACTATATACATATAGGAATTAATGGGTAGTGGATATTTTTGCACCGAATACGGTAACGGGTTTAATGGTTACCGATCATCTCATTCCAAAGGTTTATTTTCCCTCATGTAATTCCAAATATTATTGTTATTTTAATAAAATTCCAAAATTTATGATTTAAAATCATTGAATATATTCTAGAATTTTGTTCCTAAAACGTGTATATTTTCCCGTAAATTAATGACTCACTCCGTGGGGTCGAGTTACTAGCATAACAAGCTTGTGATTGTTGCCACTATTAGTGAATTAGTTTCATTTTTACACTATGAATATAACATTTCATTAGAATAATTCTGTACACACAAAATATTATATATATATATATATATATATATATATATATATAAATATATATATATATATATATATATATATATATATATATATATAATATATATATATATATATATATATATATATATATATATATATATATATATATACGAGTATATATAATAGTTAAAATATTAATTTTAGAATATTTAAAATTCAAGCTATGAATTACACTTTTTTTGTAATTGAACAGTCTAAGAAGCACTAGTTCATTTTCCTTCTGCTTTCTCTAATCTATGTTATGAAATGCATTTATTAAAGAAAGAGTCTTCGACATTAAATTATAAATTATTTATTAATACCAGTCCCGTCTAATGATTTCAAAAGTAATATATAAGTCAATGGTCCCGTATTTCATCTATGAAAAGGTTCAATGAGAGAAAATTTCTTTTGAAATGTACGGTCTATATTCATATATTAATATAGCGCAGCGCTTGTACACTACACGGTAAAATATTACGGACATAGAAGACTACTATTTTGTGTGCACAGTCGTGTGTGTTTATTCACTATCAGTAATTCTGCTGCCCGAGTTTTTCATTTTTGGATATTCCAGATCGAATTTGTCAGTGTAAAATCCTATAATTTCCAATTTATTTATATAAACTTCTAAAAAGGATGAGATATCACTTTTTAATAGCCTTATAAATCAACTCAAAAAGGAATTTTGAAATTTGAATAAAAATATTTTACCTCTATGGGCGAAAAATAGCTAATGAAATTTTTGATATACCATTTTAAACCGCATTACATGACGGTATTTGTAACATTGAGCTTGTGATGACTCAAAATAATCAAATAATTAATCTTTTAGTTAAAAATAAAAGCCGCCTTCAAACAATTGAAAGAATAAAATAGTTTGCACATAATATTTTACTTCAAAATATGTTTAATATATTCTTTATTACTTGTTGCCGGTTTTTAGTTTTCAAAGTTTACCTATTGCATGCCGAGCGCAAAGCGCGTGGGTATGTTCTACTAACGCCTAAAAATCAAAATTCCACCGTTTTGTCGCATGAAATCGTATCCACCAATCATATTATACATATAAATGATATAAAAAGCACATTGTTAGAAAGATAAATGATTGTTGAACTTATTTTTATTTTTCTTAAATCGATTAATTGCTATTTTTAAATAAAAAAAGGGGTTTTAGTGGCTTATGGTGTGGATTTATCATGTCCCCAAGGCTTGTAAACACTATAACTTTTGTAAATATCAATTGTTTAACTCAATCTATTTATTAATCTCTTCATCTATCATGTGGGAAGCCACTGAATGTAAATGGCAGTGTAATTTTGTTTTGTTTAGCTATAATTAATTTTTTTCGGCTCGAAAATGGCGAAATTTTCCTTGATTTGGTAGCCTCGTATAGAATTATTTCTGTAAATGGGGAGCTGCAGCCACAGAGTAGTTAACTCACTAACTCAGTTGGCCATCGCCATAGATTACTGTATATATCAGTTCGCCGCATTAGCTAGCTACATTTATATTTATCTATGGTTCGCCGTCAGTCGCCGTCGTGAGTGGATATTATTTCGGTTGTTTGCAGCGGCTTAAAAAAGATCG
This sequence comes from Parnassius glacialis, assembly GCA_033319125.1. NCBI lineage: Eukaryota > Metazoa > Arthropoda > Insecta > Lepidoptera > Papilionidae > Parnassius > Parnassius glacialis. Next base: position 2,105,850 of record JAVANC010000010.1, read on the forward strand.
CGTACAAATACACAATATTCGAATAACCAAATTTCTTAAATACTTGATTATAATAATAATAACATATTTTTTATTAAAATATTTTAAAAGCACAGAATAAATAATAGTAGTACGTACTAAAAGTAAGTAGTATCAATTTTTTGTCATGGGTGAAATTTTCATAGTTTTCGAGGGTGTTGAAACCGATAGGGTTGTCGAAATGTAAATCCAAGATGGCGGCCGCAATATGTATCAAATTTTTCAATATGGGTGTCATTTTCATGGTTTTCGAGAGTGCTGAAGCCAATAGTGTTGTCGAAATGTAAATTCAAGGTGGCGGTTGCAATAGGTATAATTTTTTTTATCATGGGTGTCTTTTTCATGGTTTTCGAGAATGTTGAAGCCGACAGTGCTGTCGAAATGTAAATCCAAGATGGCGGCTGAAGTAGGTACCAATTTTTTCATCATGGGTGTAATTTTCATGGTTTTCGAGGGTGTCGAAGACGATAGTGCTGTCGAAATGTAGATCCAAGATGGCGGCTGCAATAGATATAAATTTTTTCATCTTGGGTGTAATTTTCATGGTTTTCGAGGGTGTTAAAGCCGATAGTGCTGTCGAAATGTAAATCTAAGGTGGCGGCTGCAAGGGGTATCAATTTTTTCATCATGGGTGTCATTTTCATGGGTTTCGAGGGTGTTGAAGCCGATAGTGCTGTCGAATTATAAATCCAAGATGGCGGCTGAAGTAGGTACCAATTTTTTCATCATGGGTGTCATTTTCATGGTTTGCAAGGGTGTTGAAGCCGATAGTGCTGTTGAAATGTAAATCCAAGATGGCGGCTGCAATATATATCAATTTTTCCATCATGGGTGTCATTATCATGGGCTTCGAGGGTGTTGAAGCCGATAGTGCTGTCGAAATGTAATTCCAAGATGGCGGCTGAAGTAGGTACCAAATTTTTTCATCATGGATATCATTTTCATGGTTTTTGAGGGTGTTGCAGCCGATAGTGCTGTCGAAATGTAAATCCAACATGGCGGCTGCAATAGATATCAATTTTTTCATCATGGGTGTCATTTTCATGGTTTTCGAGGGTTCTGAAGCCGATAGTGCTTTCGAAATGTAAATCCAAGGTGGCGGCTGCAATAGGTATAAATTTTGTCATCATGGGTGTCATTTTCATGGTTTTCGAGGGTGTTGAAGCCGATAGTGCTGTCGAAATGTAAATCCAAGATGGCGGCTGAAGTAGGTACCAATTTTTTCATCATTGGTGTCATTTTCATGGTTTTCAAGGGTGTTGAAGTCGATAGTGCTGTTGAAATGTAAAGCCAAGATGGCGGCTGCAATAGGTATAAATTTATTCATCATGGGTGTCATTTTCATGGGTTTCGAGGGTGTTGAAGCCGATAGTGCTGTCGAAATGTAATTCCAAGATGGCGGCTGAAGTAGGTACCAAATTTTTTCATCATGGATATCATTTTCATGGTTTTCGAGGGTGTTGCAGCCGATAGTGCTGTCGAAATGTCAATCCAACATGGCGGCTGCAATAGATATTAATTTTTTCATCATGGGTGTCATTTTCATGGTTTTCGAGGGTGCTGAAGCCGATAGTGCTGTCGAAATGTAAATCCAAGATGGCGGCTGAAGTAGATACCAAATTTTTTCATAATGGATATCATTTTCATGGTTTTCGAGGGTGTTGCAGCCGATAGTGCTGTCGAAATGTAAATCCAACATGGCGGCTGCAATAGATATCAATTTTTTCATCATGGGTGTCATTTTCATGGTTTTCGAGAGTTCTGAAGCCGATAGTGCTGTCGAAATGTAAATCCAAGGTGGCGGCTGCAATAGGTATAAATTTTTTCATCATGGGTGTCATTTTCATGGTTTTCGAGGGTGTTGAAGCCGATAGTGCTGTCGAAATGTAAATCCAAGATGGCGGCTGAAGTAGGTACCAATTTTTTCATCATGGGTGTTATTTTCATGGTTTTCAAGGGTGTTGAAGTCGATAGTGCTGTTGAAATGTAAAGCCAAGATGGCGGCTGCAATAGGTATAAATTTATTCATCATGGGTGTCATTTTCATGGGTTTCGAGGGTGTTGAAGCCGATAGTGCTGTCGAAATGTATTTAAACTACTTTAAAAAATCCGTATAATCATGCTATACGTTATTTTTAATGCGAAGGCATGCTCAATTGGATTTACCAATATATTTTAATATGATTTAACCTTAAAACCTGTCAGCGAGTTAGCAACACTGGGCGGCTGTTATGGCATTAGGGTCTGTAAAATTACATGTAGTGCATAAACGCCGTAACAATGATCGTAATACGTTAAGCACTTTGATAAATGACAGCCATTATAAATAAAGAGGGCTACGATGAAATTTAAGGTGAAAAATGTCTATGGTATTGTACACACATATTACTCAATTCCGTTGAGATAAACAGATTTAACATTCTCATTTCAAGCGGTGTAAAAAGTTGGCGTTAATGTTACAAATGTTTGCTTGTTTTAGTCTGGGCATTTTTCTTTAAACTTTTCTTAATAATATCAGTTTGAACAAAGTCTAACATTTCTGATAAAGTTAATGCAATCCTTCAACAAATACGTGGTAAAGACACACTAACGCGTAATATGACTTTAGCATTATTGGGTCGGCTAAGCCCGGTTCGTCCACGCTTTTGGTTCTTGATTTTAAGTCGAGGTCAGATTTTCTGTCCATGGGCTTCAGCATTCAATTACCATCGGGTAGACCGTATAATCGCTTGTCAATATTTTTTATTTAAAAAGGATTTTTGTAAGACATCACGCTTTTTATGCGTGAAATGTCTTACAAAAATCCCTTTAATTTCCTGTTTTAGTTTAAGACACCGCCGGTCAGTTATATCTAATTTATTTTGAAAATAAGATTATTTACAAATAATAAAACGAGCTTCAATTTTTAATTTCCCCCCAATTTTTTTACAAACTTATTTAAAATAATGTGTTTCATTAATCAATCAATCTGCGACGGAAACATTTTCGTGGATCATTTATATACGGTTTCAAATGTCGCCTTAAACCGGGCGAATCGGTCAATATCAAAAGGGATAGTAATTAAGCACTGGCTTAAAAGTTAAGAAAAAATCAGTTTACTGCTTATAAGCGATATAAGTGATAAACGGATATATAACTACAACGAGTCATGTTTTGCACGTTGTAGTTTATCATAGTACGGTCTACGGCGGTTTATTATAGCTGCAGTGCAAATGTGTTGATTGATCGAGGAAGGATCACACGCGTCTTGAACACAAGCCTAAAGTAGAAGCATAACGCTTTTGTGTTTCGACTTAGTCACTGGATTACGCATTTAGACGTGTTAACGCATCTAGATTTATTGAAGAAGAGGAGGCACACCATCTGCAATACCAGATAATTGGCAGGTTTGCTACCGGCAATTTGGAAAAAAAATTTGTAAATTTTTTAAGAAAAATTTAATAAGTCATCGTAGAACCTATGAAACGTCGTGTTTAATTAAACTCATTTTTAGTTATTTTAATTCTTGACGTGTTATGTAATTTACCTAGGGTAACAGGGATCAAGACGTCAGACACTTTAGATCCCCCGGGGCCATAGCACCTAAAACATTGGGATTTGAAATGATCAGTTAATTAAAAGTCTGAGGATAATTGTAGATGCCTATGGGCCTCAGTTTCCACTTACCAAATATTTCAAAACTCTCTCAAGTAACAGGAAGAAGACTGTGCGAATATTACCGGTACGTAAGCTGCTACATAAATATAGAAATTAAAACAATAAATCATCACCACCACCACAGGCCTTGATGGCCGCTGCTGAACATAGGCCTCCTCATAAAAGGTAAATAGTTGCCATAGTTGCCACACTTGGCAGGCGGGTTGACAACTGTAATTTGTTATTTTCTTATTCTTTTAGGATTACTCCGCTGCCCATCTACTGGTTTGTTTCTCCATGTCACCCTTCTCGGCATCCATGGAACGATATGAGATAGTGCATATTATTACAACGCCACTACACGGACAACACTAACTACACGGTAAACAATAAACACTTTGGAACAACTATAACTCTCTGTAATTAACCACAGCCCGGGACACAGTGCTCACACTTTTTAAGACCGGTCATTACCCTGTTAATGTAATTAGGTGGATTACACGTGTTCACATCCCCAAAAGCGAGCTAGTTTTATGTCTCTCGAATGTGTAAAACTTATAATTAATATATAGTAAATATTATATTTCGTGTGTCAATTTGATAATATAATTTTTCAGAATCCATTTACTAAACATTTATCATTATCATCATCATTACAGCCCTTTACATCATGTCCACTGTTGAACAAAGGCCTCCCCCAAGGAATGCCACAAAGCACGGTCCTGAGCCACCTGCATCCATCGACTTCCTAAGACATGTTCCTTCACTGCTGACCTTATGAGGAAGCTCAAGGTCGCTTAGCAGTCTATGAAGAGGGAGACGCTTGGGACTTCTCTACGTAATATAGTTAAAAATGAGGATACCCTCAGTAGAACTAGAGTAACTGACATTCGGAGAACCAACCCACTTGCCTGCCGCAGGGGCAATCTAGGGTGAACAGCGAGTGGGGCAATATCAGAACTGTCTCTGCACACAGTGAGAGTGTACGTCTTGCTGGACACTCGCGTTGAGAATGGCGCCAGTTTGATCGAAATATCCATGAATCCTTATATATAGCCTTGGCTCTTTTTTATATAGAATAAGGGTGACAAATGAGTAATTTTATCTGATTACGATACCGTACTTTAATGTTGGTGAAGGTTTGCGTCGCTCACTTAATTAAAAACATTAAAGTGATTACAAGAGTGGTTATTAACTTCAAAGTTTCTCACCAGAATTACTTTAACGAGTTTTCATCTTCCTGGTGTTAATAATCAAGTCAATGCAATTTTGCACATGTATTAATTAAAAATAGCAGATTGTAAAAATGCATCTCGAATTACAAAATTTTGTCATAAGATGATACGGAAAAAATGCTGATTGTTTTAATAAATTTTACCGAATTAACCGTAATTCTACTAATTACTAAGATAAAGTCATGGAAACTAACATTAGAATAAGGCATTCTTTCATGCATAGATTTTTTACATTTCTTGGCACTTTTCTATGTAATCAAGTCAATGCAATTTTGTACATGTATCCATTACAAATGGCAGATTGTAAAAATGTAATTTGGACATGGTTACAAAGTTTGTCATACGATGGTACGTAAAAATTGCTGATTGTTATAAGCTAATTAAAATCTTAAGTAAATTAATGATAATATATTCTACCGAATTAACCGTAATTAGTTGGTAAGTTATTCATTTTATATAAGAAACAGAAAATATTTGTAAATGTATATATTAGCGCATACACCTGAGATACAGGTTTATCCTAGTTCAGGTGCCTGTTATTGTAGACTATTTTAAATTAAGATATTATTTGAATTAATTGTACAGTATATTGAAATCATTATTATTATTTGGGGTATTTAAAGTGTATTCTCATCTGGTTGGGCTAAATAAATATGTTAAAGTAAATAATAAATAAACATAAATAAATAAATAATACATAAATAAATAAAATCCCAACCAGATGGATGCCCTCGGCAGAGGAGACCAAACGGCCGAGGGTTAAGCGGAAAGTGAAAGAAACCGGCGGACGATGCGGGTGGTATCAAAGAGCACCGCCTTCTGCATTTGAGCCCGGAGCGGTCCGTCACGGAATCCCAGTCGCCTCAGATGACCCAAAAGGCTGACCGAGATTAAACCCGTTTGCAGAGACGACTGCAGGAATAATTTCAGTCGGCAGACCACCCCACATGTTGGTCACCTCGTGAACCAGGTCCAGATATTTTGTTTTCTTATCTGCTTCGTCTTTCACGAGGTTCTCGTCATGTGGAACGGTAATGTCGACCAAAAATATCCTTCACTGCGCCCGGTCCATCAGCACAATATCATGCTTATTCGCAAGAATAGTCCTGTCTGTGATGATGGCTCGGTCCCAGTAGAGCCTGGCGTGGTCATTTTCGAACACGGATTCCGGCAAGTGCTTATAATAAGGCAGTTTCCGATTCACGAAACCGTATTTCAGACCGAGCTCTTGGTGCAGAATCCTGGCTACTAGGTTGTGTCTGTGCATATACTTAGAGTAAGAAAGCGCTGAACAACCGGAGATGACATGCCTAAGTGACTCACCGCGATGGTTACAAGCTCGACAGATGTCGACGGTGCCATCCTTTAGGATATATCTCCGATAGTTGTTGGTCTTAATAACCTGATCCTGTATTGCACAGACAAAACCCTCGGTTTCTCCGAAGAGGTCACCAAAACGGAACCAGTGGAGGGAGGCAACGGTGGTGTCTACGAAAGGCTCATGAAGAGCCTTGTAGAACCTCCCAAGGAGCTCCTTGTTCTTCCATACGGTCTCCCGGTCCGATATGCACTGAACTGCTAGGTATTGCCATTGCTCTTTGGCTAAAGATAGAAGGGTTAGCCTTTTATCACACGAAATGTCGTCCCTGTAGAACGTATCATCAGATTGCGTCAGGAAGTAATTATTAAGGCTGCACACTTCGTGATTATGAATTTCGAGAGCGCTTAAAAAGCCATAACAGTGTGGACTTTTCTATCCAGAGTGTTCAGTTTGGTCTGAGTCCACTTGAGTATGCCAAAGGTATACATGAGAACAGGCATGACTCAACCGTTATATGCGTGTTAATTAACGCCCGTCAAAAGACTGTTAAGCACTTTTGTCAAACGTTCATTAAACACATCGCAAACTGACTGTTTCATGTCCACCTATGTCCTTTGATACACCCAGGTATCGGTATATTTCAGCCTCGGATAGGGTTCTTATGTTGATGAGCATAGTAAGTCTATGCCTTCAGAGTTAGCAACCCTACCGCTTTCAACATGGAGAATCGCACACTTATTCGTTCTCAGGTCTATTTTAATAGAATTGCTAAAATCACAAGTGACGTTTAGCAATTCCAAAAGATGAATAACTTGATATCATCCATATAGAAAAGGTGGTTCACTTTTGTACCTCCTTTCCAAAGCTGATATCTTCTCCCGAAACCACCAGTAAGGTACTGAGAGGGTTTAGAGAGAGGAAAACCCAGATTGGACTCAAACAATCGCCCTGGAAGATACCCCTTCTTATCCTTATGTGGTTCTCCGCAACCGCCATCCGCTCGCATAGATGACAAAGGATACTCCATACTCCACTGCCCCATACACTGCTCGAGGAAGTCTTAAACTGTACAGTCAACCTTATACAAGCCATGTATGAGGCACTGAGTCGAATGCTTTTTTGGAGTCTATCCAGGCGGCGTAGAGGTTCTGACGGTTGCATTTAACCACCTTGCCAATGACCGCGTCAATGAGAAGTAGTTCCTTGGTTCCAAGAACATCGCCCCGACATTCGCGCATTGACCCCGTCATCATATGATAGAATAGAATAGAATAGAATAGATTTTTTTTATTCAATATTGATTATTACATAATTCTTACTGAAAGTCATTTTTTATTTACCACTGGTTGGGAAAATACCTCTGTCCTGGGAAGAACCAGCAAGAAACCCAGCGGGTAATTAAGATGACGGGGTCAATGGGCGTAATATTTGCACTGACACTGACTTGCCACATATTATTATTATTATTAATTACAAAATCATTTTAGCAATTATTTATTTAGATGTTTGTTTTGTGCTTATCCACGGACTTGAGATATTCATCTTGTGTATTAGTAATAACCTTTAAAGTATTCCTTATTTGGAAATTGTTGTCAAAGTTAGTAATATAATTAATAACATCAAAATGCATGTTGTGTCACCCTGAAGATTAAAATGGAATGCCTCATTTCTACTAAAAAGGCTGGGTGAAATAAAAAGTTACCTGTATGTGTCCCACTGCTTGGCATATGCTCCTCTTATGTCAGAGGGAGATCTAGTGCAAGGAAGACATTTCCTTCCCCTCGACATTATCGTCGTGCTGCCCTACTGCGAGTTAGCGGACTTTATATATCTCTAATTTCTTTTTCAACTTCTTAGACATGAAGGTGTCTTTGCTGTTTGTTTTTACGAGCCGAGCACGACGTATATCAGCGCTTAAAATTGAAATAAACGACTTCATCTGTACCGCCGGGGATTGAACCCGGATTATTGGCGTACGCAAATTTATGGCAACCGCTAAGCTCCCAGTCTACCTCGGCTCTTTGAAATTAGCGTAACATTTTTATAAAGTTAGACTCTTTTTAAACATTTTATAATAACATATATATACATATACTTATATATATATATATATATATATATATATATATATATATATATATATATATATATATATATATATATATATATATATATATATGATGTAGTGTGACAGTTTTCTGAAGTCTTGTATATTCATATATATTCATTGTAGATCTTCGCTTTCCATATTCCTAACGTGGCATCTATATGGCAATAATATGTATTTATTATACACTGTCTTATAATTTTGACAAAAAATCATTATAAAAGTAATAATCGGAAGTGATACATTTATAACAATCTATTCATTCGTAGGACGATTTATCTAAATAGCACTTAATATCCACTCACAATACATGCGTCGCTAAGTAACAAGAGTATACGCCCTTTACAATCATCCTCGCACTTTTGTCCCGCGCAATTCAATAAATGGGATTTATGTGCCATTAAGGACAGTGATTCCTGTAAAATTATTTTCTTTATGTGCAATACAAGTAGAAGAGTGATTTTTAGCATTTAATTTCTAAGGAATTGCCAATAACTTATTACAGTCGGTATTATTTTGGATTATCTGACATGATGACGAAATCATCATTCATCATCGTTAGAGCCCTTCATAAATCCACTGTTGAACATAGGCCTCCTCCAAGGAATGCCACAAAACACGGTCCTCAACCACTTGCATCCATCGACTTCCTGTATGTCTTACCAGTTCGTCACCCCATCTATTGGGGGGACGCCCTACAATTCATCCTTCGGTACGAGGCCGCCACTCGAGAAACTTTTTTCCCCATCGGTTGTCGGTTCTTCGAGCAATATGGCCGGCTCATTAACACTTTATCTTACTAATCCGTTGGGCTATGTCGGTCACTCTGGTTCTACTGCGGATATCCTCATTTCTAAGCTTATTACGCTCTTCATAGCTTACTGAGTGACCTTGAGCTTCCTCCGGCCAGCAGTGAAGGACCACGTCTCAGTTCCATAGGTCATCACTGGCAATGCGCACTGGTTGTACAGTTTCGTTTTCAAGTTTTGAGGTATACCTGACGAGAAAATGTGCCGTAATTTCCCGAACGCTGCCCAACAGAGTTGAATCCGCCGATTGACCACTCAGTCGAAGTTGGACTTACCTAGTCGGACTGTTTGACCCAGGTAAACATATTCGTCAACAACTTCGAGCTTAGTGCTCCCAACAACTACCGGCATAGGTGTGACATGGACAGTCAACATAATCATTGTTTTATCCATGTTCATCCTAAGACCTATTCGTTGTGAGATACTATTGAGGTCATTGAGCATAGTGCTTAGGTCCTCCAGCGCTTCTGCCATAAGGACTATATCTTAGGCAAATCGAAGGTGAGTGATGTACTCGCCGTTGATGTTAATACTTTCCAGTCTAGAAGCTTGAAAACGTCTTCCAATGCAGCAGTGAAGTGTTTCGGGGATATAACGTCACCCAATCTTACACCTCTTTGCAGTTGAAAAGGTTTCGTACTCTGGTTCTGTACTCGGATAGCCATCGTAGCCCTACTGTACAAACAATTCAGCACTTTGATATACCGACAGTAAACTTGGCACCGCTGAATGGACTGCTGCACCAGTCAAATTTCGACGAAATCAAAGGCTTTCTCATGGTCCACATACACCATACATTGTGGCAAATTGTGTTCTTCGGTCTTCTGTACAATTTGCCAAAGGGTATGTATGTGGTCTATGGTACTAAAACCTATCTAGAAACCGGCTTGTTCGGGGGCTGGAAATTGTTGAGTCTGCATGCAAGACGATTCGTAATCACTCTCGAAAATAGCACGGAGTCGCGGTTCAAAATAGAAACACGGCTCAGAAGGGAAATTGGTCTATAGTTCTTCAAGAGAGCGTTGTCGCCTTTCTTGAAGAACAAGACCACCGCACTTCTACTCCACGCCTCCTGTGTAGTGACACCGTGGAGGACGGAATTAAAGAGCCTGTGAAGGATTTTAAGTACTGGTTTTCCTCCCGCTTTCGGAAACTCCGCTGTAATCCCATCCTCACCTGAGACCTTGAAATTTTTAAGCTCTTGGAGAGCCATTCTAATCTCACTCAGAATGATGTCCAAAATATCATCGGAGTAGTGTGGGATAAGACATGCTCTTGAATCGTTACTCACACTTGCGTATGGCTCCAACGATGAGGTATACAGCTGCCAATAGAACCTTTCAATCTCACTAAAAAATTTCAGGTGTTCCGGAAACGACGCTGCCACATCCGGTCTTCAGATTTGACAGTTGGCTTTTTCTGGCAGACACTTCTCTAGCAAAGACTTTTGCACCCTTGATTACGCTCGATCGCTTCTTCAATACAAACAGCATTTAAGTTACATAAGACCCGCCGCATGCATTTGGAGATATATCTGTTCAGTTGCCTGTATGCTGTCAAATCTAGTGAAGACTACAGCTTCATTACTCTTCTAACAGCCATGAGATTAACAGTGTCATCGGAAACTTTTTGTGTTCTTTTGCGGCAGGTGTTGCAAAACTTAGCTTCGACTGCATGGACAATTTCCATGAACTTGTCATTCATATCGTTAGCTGCATTGCAATCTTCTAGGCACTGAAAACGGATTTGTAGCTTGAGCTGAAATATTTCGGGACTTTTGATTAGAACATGAGGGGACAGAGCGTTGACTTCATTAGACGAGACCTCTCCAACTTAACGTTTAGGTTCAGTGTGCCTCTAACCATTCGGTGATTGCTACCGGTTTTCACCCTCACGATCACTGAGACATCACTAAACAGTTGGGGCTCGACTAGGTCCATTTCCTGTGGGACCGCTTCTCGAAGAAATAGTTCATTATAAAGAGCTTCTCTTTCTCCATGAAGTCGACCAGCCGCTGGCCCCTTGGGTTCTGTTGCCCTAATCCAAATTTCCCTATCTTAAGCTCACCGTTCTGTCTTTTGCCTAGTTTTGCGTTGCAGTCTCCCAATAAAACCGTATAGTGGGTTTCGGAGGAATGTATGGCTCTAGATATATCCTCACAAATTTCCTTCACCTCCTCATCGGGATGTGCCGAGGTAAATGCGTAAACCTATATGACATTCAGCGAATACCGTCTGGTAATTCTGAGTATAAGGTACGTAACCCTCGTCCACACATTCTCAATCTTTACAAAGTTGTTAACGAGAGACTTGTGGACGATAAATCCGACTTCTCCTTGGAACAGATGGTCGCCCTCCCGGTGATACAACATGTTGACAGGTTCGGGGATTACCATGTCCTCTCCCTCTCTTTGAACCTCCTTTATAATCCTATAATATTCCAATAACTTGTCTATCTCTTCTTCCAACTCCAGGATCTTCTTGTCAGTCCTCAGGGAGCATACATTATATGTTGCCAGGTCAAGTCGTTGTAGGTGGCAATTGAACCTCCACCGGAGATTCTTAGCACCTCCTGCCCCGCCGTTACCATGGTCACCACCATAGGCAGGAATAGCAGGGCCGTCGTGGATTCGGGGACGTTTATTTGACCACAAAACTAGACTTATATATTTGAAATTTATTTGGGAATTGCCATTTTTATGTAGAAAAATTATGAAAATTTTATTCTGATCAATTATGTAATATATTATGAGAATTCAAATATATTATAGATTGATCGACCTTTAAATTCAAGTTCGTTTTTATATATTACAGAAATCTTGAAGATGGGAATTAATGAATTATTTAAAGTACTGTCTCATCTCATTGAAGTTTTCTCGTTTTTAGGGTTACGTACCTCAAAAGAAAAAAAAGAAACCCTTATAGGATCACTTTGTTGTCCGTCTGTCTGTCTGTCATCATCATTCTCTAAACCATTTCCCATTATCTGGGGTCGGCGCAGTAAATCTTTTTGTTCCATTCCTCTCTATCAGCCGTCATTTCCATACTTACTCCTTTCATTCTCATATCACTCTTCACACAATCGATCCATCTTTTATTCGGCCTTCCTCTGCCCGTGTGTCCCTCTACATTCATATTCAACACTCGTTTTGTGACATGACTTTCATTCCTCCGCATCACATGCCCAAACCATGCCAATCTGCTTCCTCTCACCTTTTCTACCACTGGCGCTACTTTCAGGCTTCCTCTTATATACTCATTCCTTATCTTATCCATCCTTGTCACACCACACATCCATCGTAACATTCTCATTTCATTCGCATGCAGTCTATTTTCATCCTTCTTCTTGACGGCCCAGCATTCACTTCCATACATGACGACAGGTCGGATGATCGATTTGTAAATTTTCCCCTTCAGCCTTATTGGCATTCGGGGATCGCACGTTGTGGCTGTGACCTGTCGCCATTTCATCCACCCTGCGTTAATCCTATGCTGCACAGCTTTATCTATTCCGCCGTCGCCTTGAATGAGGGAACCGAGGTACTTGACATCTGAGCAGATAGGCAGTATAGCGCCATCCAACGACATGGGTACAGGACTGGAAAGACCGCCAAAATCACAGCACAGATATTCGGTTTTGGATCTGCTGATCTTCAAGCCAACACTTTCCAGCCTCCGTTGCCACCCCGTCAGTCTGCTCTGTACCTCGATGCCTTTTTCCCCGACAAGCACGATGTCATCGGCAAAGAGCATGCACCAGGGTGCCTCATCCTGCAGGTCCGACGTCAAAGCGTCCATAATCAGTAGGAAGAGGTAAGGGCTCAATGCCGACCCTTGGTGCAGCCCTACCGCCACATCGATACTGCCCGTAGTTCCCGCGGCAGATCGTACACATGTACGGGATGCTCTGTACATAGCACGGACTAACCTCACATACTTCTTAGGCATACCTTTCATCTTTAACGCCCACCACAAAACCTCACGGGGAACCCGATCGTACGCCTTTTCAAGGTCGACAAAAACCATGTGCAGATCTTTATGCACGCGCTTGTACTTTTCGCACAATTGGCGTAATGCGAAAATGGCATCTGTCGTACCTCGACCGGGCATGAATCCGAACTGGTTTTGTGTTATCTCACACTCTTCTCTCATTCTTCTCTCTATTATTCTTTCCCAGACTTTCATCGTATGTGACATGAGTTTTATTCCCCGGTAACTGCTGCAGTTTTGAACGTCTCCTTTGTTTTTAAAAATGGGGACCAGTATACTACTGCACCATTCCTCAGGTATTTGTTCTTCCTGCAGCAATTTACCGAAAAATAAACTCAACCACTTCCATCCATCCGCCCTCAGCAACTTCCACACTTCTACTGGTATTCCATCTGGGCCGACCGCCTTCCCATTCTTCATATTCCTAACAGCCATTTTTACTTCTTCCACACTAATTTCTCTCACTAAGCCCATATTCACTGGTGGGTTTTCAAGCATGCCATTCCATTCATTCTCCTCATTCATCAATTTCTCAAAATACTCCTTCCATCGCTTCTTTATACTTTCATCGTCAGTCAAAATCCTTCCAGAATCATCTTTTATACATTTTACATGTGAAACATCTCTTCCATTCCTTTCTCTCGCTCTTGCAATTTGAAAAAGTCGTTTTTGACCTTCGGGGCTTTCAAGGGACCGATATAATTTATCTTGCGCCTCTGCCCTACAAATAGCAACTTCCTTCTTCGCTCTCTTCTTACATTCTTTATACGCCCCTCTCTTACTTTCTTTCATGGATTCATTCTGGTCTTCTACGCTCTGCCATTCTTTAAAGGCATTTTTCTTTTCTCTCAAAACTTCTCTAATACTTTCACTCCACCACCACCCATCCTTATCTATCATACGCTTCCCTTTTGTTTCTCCTAACACCTTCCTTGCCACACTTCGGATACAATCAGCCATTTCCTTCCAGCACTCATTCACACTCATTCCTTCCATATCACCCATCTCTATCATCTTGTTTACAACTAGCTCTCTAAATTCACTTGCATACCCCTCCTTATGCAACAAATGCCACTTTATTTTGGGTGGGGGACGATCCTTATGTTTGTTGAGGAGAACAGTTAAGCAGATGTCAGCCAGCAGAATTCGGTGCTGGGATACTAAGTCTTCACCTGGAAGCACTTTGCAGTTTTTTACACTCTTGATTTGGTTCCGTCTTATCAGAAGATAGTCGATCTGCGTCGCGTGGTGGCCACTTTTATAAGTAACAAGATGCTGATCTCGTTTTTGGAACCACGTGTTTACTACAGCCAGGTCGAAAGCACATGCTGCTTGCAGAAGAACTTCCCCCTCACGGTTCCGCACTCCGTACCCCCATCCACCGTGTACTCTTTCATACCCGTCATTCACTCTCCCTACATGTCCATTAAAATCTCCTCCCATATAAACATCCTCACGCTCAGGTATTCCCATCATCATACAATCAAATTCCTCCCAAAACTTCTCTTTCACACTCTCTTCACAGCCTGTTTGCGGAGCATACACACTTACAACATTCACTACTTTGTTTTCAATCATTAATTTAACAACTATCATTCTGTCATTTACTCTTTTCACATCTGTCACTCGTTCTTTCATTCCACTATCTAACACAACTCCTACTCCATTTCGCTTCCCATCACTTCCACAATAATAAAACTTGTATCCCTCCCCAATCTCTCTTGCTTTATTGCCCTTCCATTTTGTTTCCTGCAAACAGGCAACATTCACTCTTCGTCGTTTCAAAACCTCTGCTAACTCTCTTCCTCTTCCAGTCATCGTACCTATATTCCAGCTTGCAAACCTCACTCTGACATTCTTCTCTCTCCGGGCTCGCCTCTTACGTCGCACCCGCTCCGTAAGGTGCGACAACCCTTGCCCACTTCCCACAGGGGCCGGGTGCTGCCCCTGCGCGTCGCCTGCGGGGTCCGTCTGTCTGTCTGTCAAGACCCTTTTTCTCAGGAACGCGTGGAGATATCAAGCTGAAACTTATATCAAATACTCAAGTTTACTGTCCCTTGGAGCTTTAAAAAATCAAACTTCTAAACCAATGCAATCAAAAGATAGACAGCCGTTTATGCCGCAAATTTTCGACATTCGCAAGGGAATCAAAACCTACAGGGTACTTCCCGTGAACTCAAAATCTTGAACTTTGGTCCGAAGCAACGTTTTATAGCACAAATAAAGGAAAAATTACGAAAAACATATATGTTTAGTTACATCATATAATAAAAATATTTTTAATAATTTTAAACTTTTATACCTACGGATTTGTTCGGAACCCTCGATGCGCGAGTCCGAATCGCACTTGGCCGTTTTTCTTTTAACTATGTTTTATAACTCGCTTTTATCTCTGTCTGCTGGGTGGGTACAAAGTTTGCAATCGATTTCACACTAATTTCTCGACAAGTTAAGGACTTGTAATTTAGAAATAGCTCGGAACTGGATGACAATGCAAAATGAACTCATTTTATTCAATAACTAGCTGTGCGCCGCGACTTCGCCCGCGTGTAATTGAGGGTTTTAATTATATTGCTCAGAACCCTTATTCTCTTTCTCAAATATAAGTAGCCTAAGTTACTCCTTGGAACATCGGCTATCTGCCAGTGAAAGTCTCGTCGAAATCGGTCCAGCCGTTTCGGAGATTAGCCGGAACAAACAGACAGACAAACAGACAGACAGACCGAAAGACAGGCAAAAATTTATAAAATTTGTTTTTGTTATAAGTATCGTATAAACATTCATATGCATTGAGTAAAAAGCTGTTATTTTAACATTACAAACAGACACTTCAATTTTATTTATTTGTATAGATAATCGTACATATTGTTTAAATAAAACTAATTTTACGGATTTTATCGCGTATAATAACTTATTTTACATTCCCGACGTTTCAAGCACTTTACAGCACCCATGGTCACGGGGGGGGGGGGGGGGGGGACTGAGGTGTATAACGTCCCAATGTCATAGTTAACCACGGCTACCTCCAGATAAAAATTATTAATTTTTGTTCCGATCTACGCAGTATGGACTTACAGTATCATGAAGTCTTGCAGTTGTCTGCTTTTGTTGGGATTTAATTTTGTTAATTATGGGATCCCAAGAAGATGGTAGCACCCAGCCATCTTTTCTATTGAAATTAGGATGTTTCTTGATTTCAATAGCCTCGCGAATCATCTTTGGAAGGAATCGGTGTTCTTTAGCGAGGATTTGTGGTCTATCAAATCTAATGTAGTGACGGGGGCGATCCTGTACGTGTTCACAGACTGCAGACTTCCCGGAGCGTCTATTCTTCACATCAGCTATGTGTTCTTTAACGCGGGTTTTTATAGATCTTTTAGTTTGTCCTATATAAGAGAGACCACATTAACAATCAAGCTTGTACACTCCTGCATCTTGCAGAGGAATATTACACTTGACTGATGGTAAAAACTGACTAATCTTCTTCGGCGGTTTGAAATGTGTTTTAATGGAAGCACGCTTCAAGATGTAGCCAATCTTATCAGTGACACATCTGACAAATAAACTTTTATTTAAACGGTGATTCTCACCACCATCCTTCACATTAACTACCGTGTGTAAATCTTTGTTTCAGAGAGCACGAGGGATCTGTGATAGTAAACACCTGGCCGCCGAGCTCCAACACGTCAAACAAGTTTTGCACGACAATAAGCTTCGGGTCCCGCGTCTACGTCACAGTGAACGAGTGAAGTCGGCCACAGTCGCGCGAGTGCCTGCTGTACTGTCATATATTAGAGGTTTCACTGACAAGGTTATTAGTCAGTTTTTACCATCAGTCAAGTGTAATATTCCTCTGCAAGATGCAGGAGTGTACAAGCTTGATTGTGAATCTCTCTTATATAGGACAAACTAAAAGATGTATAAAAACCCGCGTTAAAGACCACATAGCTGATGTGAAGAATAGACGCTCCGGGAAGTCTGCAGTCTGTGAATACGTACAGGATCGCCCCCGTTACTAAATTAGATTTGATAGACCACAAATCCTAACTAAAGAACACCGATTCCTTCCAAGGAAGATTCGCGAGGCTATTGAAATCAAGAAACATCCTAATTTCAATAGAGAAGATGGCTGGTTGCTACAATCTGCTTGGGATCCCATAATTAATAAAATTAAATCCCAACCCAAGCATACAACTGCAAGACTTCATGATACTGTAAGTTCATACTGCGTAGATCGGAACAAAAATTAATAATTTTTAATCTGGAGGTAGCCGTGGTTAACTATGACATTGGGACGTCATACATCTCAGTCCCCCCCGTGACCATGGGTGCTGTAAAGTGCTTGAAACGTCGGGAATATAATATAAGTTAATATACGCGATAAAATCCGTAAAATTAGTTTTATTTAAATGTGTAGTGTTCGCGTATACATATTGTTTATTTGCCTATTCGGTACAATATTTGCAATTAATTTTAAACTGACTTCCCGATAATCTACGGGCTCAGAATAGGAAACGTGGCAAAAATATTGGATATAAATACAGTATTGCTAGTATGGTAGATAGCAGTTTTCAGTCAAAGCTCCCGTAGTACATTGTTCTATGTGTACACGTGTATTTTCGTGGATAAGTAATGGACGAAAGTAGTACCGATTATTTAATAGCAAGCTTTGATCTGTGTTCATCGTTGATTGCAATGATCTTAAGTAACTTTAATGACAATGCTGTATGGGTTCATCATACCTCAAGTACCTTTTTGACTCAATTTCGTTACGGAATCTATTTGGCCTCCACCTCTGAAGTAATAAGTAGATTTTTTACTTAATTTGCGTTTAGGGCTGTGTATGGCCACCTTCCCTCAGTACAACTGTTCCCAAGAACCTTATCGGTTTTCATAAAGGATCCACTTTTAATCACAAGTGCAAATTCAGTGCGGACTGTAACAATGGAAATTTGTGGATTTCAGATCCCTCTTTTGACTATTATTGGCCACTCATAACAAAAGCATATTAAGCTAATTTAGAGTCGTTAATAAATAATTCAGAATAAGTATTGTTAATAGCGTAATAACGTTGTATTATTTTTGAAGCCTAAGATAATCCTGATTAACTATTAGAAAATACATAAAAAACTGCGGTTAACAAACATGCAACAATGTCGAATACCCCTCTTACAAGAAAATCTATGGAGAGGCATATGTTCGCTATTGGACCTTGAAAGACTGAACGAATGACGAATGAAAGAAGAAATCTCTTTAAGTATATGTTGATCCAAGAAATTGTGTCTGTTCGACATGACCTTCAGTAAAGTCGTGCTACCTATACCCTATTTTCGACGAAAGCAAATTTGTTTCCATCATAGCCGTCGGTATGTCATTATTGCAGTTATATTATCTTCTATTGTTATGAAATAGTTTATCATTTTGGCAACCAAACACGAACGTCATAATTTACAAGATTGAAATATTGAAGTGATACAATTCCTTCTATTCCAATAATGTTTTCGGGTACAAGATGTTTGATTTATAATATGTCGAAATAAATATGTATAAAGCAAGAACCACCAGCATTTAGATATTAACTACAGTCAGATTATTTCTCACGATCGTAAAAGGGGTTCATTATTGACTTTGAATTTCCAAAACGTATGCGATGAAAACTTAAACTGATATTACATATCGTTTGTATTAAATGTAGTGATTTGAATACTCTTTTGGTCTGTATAGCATTGATGCAACAAATGACCTTATAAACAGCTTCTTTCGTTTGTTATTCGTTATAGCTCTTCACAAGTCCACTGCTGAATAGTCATGGTGCATGGTCTAAGCCTAAGCCAACTGTATCAATCGACTTTCTGCATCTCTAACCAGGTAGTCACTCCATGAGGACCGCCTTATACTTCGCTTATACGACGAGTTGCCACTCGAGTACCTTTCTTATCCATTGTTTGTCGATTTTTGAGCTATAAGGCAACCAATTGCCAATTCAGCTTACTCCCTATATATTGCCTCGTAGTTTTTTTGCGTCACGTTTGCCATAGTTTCGACGCTTGGAAGGCGGGTTAGTAACCGCGGTTTTCTTTTTTCTAGTTGTTATAAGAAGACACTGCTGCCCATCTCCTGGTTTGTTTCCCTCTGTTACTTCTTACGAAACTTTTGGGGTGGTTTTGGGTAGTGGATATTCTTACACCGCTTAACAACGCTACTACACGGTTAACTGCTACTGCACGATTAAGAGGGTATGCCTTGTTACTAGTAGAAATGGTTTGCAATTCTCGTCACTCACTATACGAAAAATCGTATGTTGTATCACAATGGTATACAGAATAAATAATAGATATTGTTATATTTGTCGCCAAATTAATCTTAAAATGTGAGAGGCAATCCAATTTCGCATAAAATTCGACTTAAGGAAATTGAAAATAGATAAAACTACTGCCACGTCATGCGCTTTCTTACCCCTCCTTATGAGCTGAGTGCATTGCAATGGCTTTCTGGTTGACATGACCTTGGTCAATGACATGCTGTAGTGCAGCGCCATTTAGGCTTTTATAAGTGGTAGAGCCATGCTGCTGCTATATTATGGTTGTAGCACGAATGGGTCGGCTCGACCGGGGAAGGACCACGCTCTCACAGAATACCAGCCTAAAATAGTATCTTAACACTGCTGTGTTTCGTATGGTGAGTGAAGAGAACCGGACACCCTTTTTACTGGAAACGAGGCATTCTATCTTAGTCCTCATGGGTGACAACGCATCTGCATTTTAATTCGTAATCGAAGATAGATATCGATGTCTATGGGCCACAGCAACCACTTACCATCAGGTGGACTGTGTGCTCGTTTGTCACCCTTATCCTATAAAAAAATCTAGGCACCATTACGTGCGCCACCGCCTGTCTCAACGCATCTCTAATCATTAACTTTTTCATATTTCACATTGGAAATACCGCATATGCATATTATAGAAGCTGACTTTAGTGGAGTACCTCACAACAACGTCAACGTCAAAAAACAAAGAAATTGTAAACCAAGGTCAGCGTTTTGTGTATTATTTTGCATTGCTCTGTGTAATAATTTCACAGCCAATCCTCAATTTATACTTATATTATATCACATGTAACCATCGTATAATCTATCTCGCATATCATATATAAACTTATAGTAGATTTTGCTCTCGCATATATAACCATAATTTATTTGGTACTTTTACCGTATTTTTAATTATTTTAACCGAATAACGTCATCTAGTTTGCAAACTTGAAATATCTACATACATATAATAAAAGTGTAAATAGCAGACGTCTGTACATTTTATGTTTTTGTAATAAAAGTGATTGAGAGATACTAAAAATAAGTAATTAAATATATTTCTACCATTTTTAGAATTTTCTCTCTGTGTGTTTGTTTGTAAACGTATCACGTATAAAGTAATAATTTATATCATAAGAATCGTTAAGGACACTATAAAGTGTATCTTCGGGTTACATCTAGTCTTTATTTCATTAAAATCAGTTCATTCCATCAAAAGTTATGATAAATATTCTGAAGTATGTGTACGAAGTATAGGTACGAATTTGTTTAATGGTGACATTGATTGGTGAAGTCATTAAGTGCATTTTAAACTAATATCAAATTGTTGGGAAAGAGGGTAAAAAGTGGAAGAAAATATGAGCAAATGAAGGTGGAGTGGTGGTCTCCCACTTGTTTTAGCAGTATAAAGTGTCGCACGGGCGACTGAGAGGCGACAGTCTGTAGTTCAACGAGTCTCATGTCGTTATTGTCCCCGTTGGGCTAAAACATTACTTCTACACTGAGATTCTGCCCAAATAAGGCAAGTGGTGTGGTTCAATTGCTGAGAGGCTGCCCTGTGTACATTGAGATAGGTAGTTATGCTGTTGGTCTGCATACTTTGGTGTTGTCATATCATTGGGGTCCTGATAGTAAGCAGGGTTTGTTAACGAGTGATGTTCTTCTATTTAAATACTTTTGAGAGTGGTTTCAAACATCAGAAGTGGAATAGTTTCTAAAAATGTGACGGCAGGTGCACCATTGCACGTGCGGCAGTGTCAGTGTAGCTAGACAGAATTATTGTAAACAACACGTGAACAGCACACCTGCACCATTGCACCTGAGGTGGTGTCCGTTTTGCTTGTATAAAACAGACGGAGCGGCCGCCGTTAGGACCATAGATAATACACTATATACCAGGGATAGATGCGCCACTCTCATTTCAGTTTTCGAATGAGTGTACCGTGTACGCTAGATGCCGCTGTATTCTTTAGTACAACGCGGCTTGCGGTAGTTACGACATGGTTACTACTAGATGGCGTATTTTATCAATGACTATATTGATAATTATGAACTATGCAGTTTTATTATCAAAGTGTCTGTTTATGCATTCTACCAGATAATTATTGGATATCTCCAATGATTATCTTAAATCACCAAATGGTAATTTTGCAGATAACATTAACACTAATAAAACTTAACCTATTTCACATAAGATTTTTTTAAATATTAATATCAAAGACTTATGAATAATTATGTATATATTTTCTTTTATGAATGTTATAATATTTAATAGCTTGAGTTTTCACATTATCATTTTCACAATCACCAATTAGTAGTTAATAATTTTCCGTTTAGCAGCATGTTAACATAGGTGCATAAACTGTGAACAACAACATTTATTGTTAAATTTAGTAAATAACCATTAAGCCAAAATTATGATTTTCACAGGACAGGAACGAAAAGTTGCAAAATATTTTCGTTTCCTGAATTATCGTATTAATAATATTCGTATTTATTAGAAAGAACTGTCAACCAAGTGTGTCAACCATAACCATAGACCAAAACTGCCATAGATTTAGATTTTTTGTGCTTGGGATTCTGGGGTTTTGGCCTAATTAATGCCATCTATACAACGCTGAAGAAAACTAACCTAGAAGTTTATGTAACTTGTTCACTAGAGGGCAGAACTTTCAATGCATTTTTTATTCTTGTAAATTTGTATGGCAGTTTCATCCCCATGGTTAGGATAGTCTTGGTTCTGACGTGGAACGGTGCGCTTGTCGTATTCCGTTACTAGTTTATCCTTGACTCGTTGGATAATTAATTCGTGTAAATGAATTAATTATAATTCTACTATACTTAACTAATCTCTCTACAATATTATAAATCATAACATAATTAAATGATGTAAAATAACGTTTAATAATGATGTAATTATATCTAAAACGCAGTAAGCAAAAGTATTAAAGAACGCAATAATTATATACAAGAATATATTAACCTTATTATCTAAAATCGAAAGTATAATAGTTAACCAGTTTCATCGATAGATGGTGGTGTTGCACAAATATAATACAAATAGTTATGGTTTTTTCCTGTAGATAATGTTGCTTCATGGTTATTATATTTGCTGCTAATCTTTATATTAACCGCTGCCCTACTTCGTGTTGACAAACTCATTTATTCTTTACGGCCCAGTACTCTATGTGGTAAATCAAATTTTAAAAAAGCAAATGAACAATTTCGTTGGTTTCAGCGGGGATCAAACTTTCTCTTTTGCTTACTATGCAGGCACTGCATTATAAGTGTTTTTATGTTTTATATAATGTATCAATTGCGTCAATTAATCTCTTTTATTTTAGAATTGATGTTAACAGCGTCATCTCTGTTTAAATCTACACATATAATAAATATAGTGATAACATGTTGAGTCTCTTTCTGTATATTGTATAATAAGTTTGTGACTAAAATCATTATGGGGACTGAAAATCATTAAATAAGTACATTTTTATATCTTTTAGAATTGTCTGTCTATCGGTATGTCTATATCTTTATGAACGCATTACGTTTTGAGTAAACATCTTTTTTTCCAAAGAAGTCTAAAATCATAAAGCGTATCCTCAGGTTCATTTTAAATCCTTGTTGTATTAAAATTTGTTAATTCTATCGAAAGTTATGACTATTATTTTGAAATCTAGGTTTGAATCTGTTTTAAGGCGCCATAAAATCTCAGAAATAGTAATAAAAAGATTCATGTGTAGAAAAAACGTTGTATTATAATATATTTATACCTAAAACACAGTAAACAAAAAAAATGTTTTCCTTAAACTAAAAAAGGATGGTTCATCACAAAGAACGCAATAGATGGCGTTGTACAAATTACAACCTTTTCTGAATTGCGGTGCTAAGATTTTTTGCCGGTGAGTCGTATTGAGTACGATGAAGTTGAAAGAGCCTTGTGGACTGACAGCACAAACAACACCAGAAACTATACAACGAAACTCGATTAAAAAAGTAGCAAAATTGAAATACGCGTTTCAGAAGTGGACCTCCGTACTGTTTTGCACATGGCCAACTCTATGTTGCTTTTTCCAGCGTTAGGAGGTCCCGTAACTTTTTTGTGTACGCCCTGGACCGGCTAAGTCTACTTCTAACGTCGTTTACACAGAAGCTATATCATAAACGATTTAGAACTTTGAGGATAACGATTTATTTTGTTACCAGTTCTTGATACAGTAATGATATAAATCGTTTAATATTCTCTTAACTAAACGTCAAATTCTTAAAGTTAAACCTACATATATACCCGAGCAACGCCGCGGGCACAGCTAGTATAATATAAATGTGAGGCCTTTGAAAGGTTTTTACTAGTATATAATAAAAAATGTGTCTTCTAGACCGAATTACCGGCACTGCGGCCAGTCTTAATGGAGATTAACCATCTACACAAGACAGGATAATAGTACATAGTGTATGCGTAAGCATAGGTGCACTCTCTATTGCTCTACTCTTATAATTTGATCGAAAGGCATTGAGTTGTATGTACTACGTACTAGAGAAGCCATTCTAAATAAAAATGTGCATCCTTCTAGGGCACGGGGGGTAAAACACAGCCAAAATCCTCACTACGGGTTACTACGGAGAGCTTCATCATGCTGCCATTTTATTCTGTAAGAGTGTAGTAACTTCGGTCAACATGTATTTTTTTTGTCTCTTTTATTAAATTAGTTTTTATTCCTAACATTAGAGTGGCGAACGAGCTAACAATTCACCTAATGATGAGTTGCTGCTTCGGCATATGAACTTACGGAATTCACTTTAAATGCCGCGGAATAAAATGTATCAAGAGAATCGTTGTAATCTGAAAGGACTAAAAGGGAATGATTTATTGAGTGGAGTATGCCTATACTTCTTCTTCTTTCTTTTTGCAGTTAATAGCATAGGTTTTAACTACCTGCTAATCTGAATGTGAAATCGACCATTGTAACTGCAAGTAATGCGGGCTATTTTCAGATGTCTGTGCCTGAACCATGCAATAAATTTTTAAAAATCTTAAACCCCTTTATTTTATTTATTTTAAGGTATTTTTCTCCTCTTTGTATTAAGAACGACATATGAGTTAAATGAACTTTAGCTTTATGTGAAATGCTCCCTACCCTAACAAGTCGCTGGTATGAAAACTACAAGCTTCCTTTGTCCGGTCCTAATAAAATAAACGAGATTACACGGAAGACCTTTCAGGCCATGATTCTCTTTTATGACGCTCTGAGGAGTAATATAGTCCGCACATATTAAAATATTTCGAGACGACCCATTATTAATATTTTTATTAATTATGCTGAGCACATAATAACCGACTGCGAGGCATTTCTTCTTATTTCTAGTGCATGTAAAAGCAGTTTATATTACAAACTATTTATTCAACAATGTAAGAGAGGATGATTTAAAATAGAAAACGCTGTAAATGGTACATAAAAAATTACTGTTATTTTATTTTAAAAGAGGGGTTTTCATGCACTTCATTTTTTATAGAATTAGGGTGACAAACGAGCACACGGTCCAACTGATGGTAAGTGGCTGCTGTGACCCATAGACATATTCATCTATCTTCGTTTGCGAATTAAATTGCAGATGCGTTGTCAGCTCTGAGGACTAAGATAGAATGCCTCTATTCCAGTAAAAAGGGTCTCCGGTTTTTCTACACTCACCATACGAAACACAGCAGCATTGAGCTGCTATTTTACGCTGGTATTCTGTGAGAGCGTGGTACTTCCCCGGTCGAGCCGACCCATTCGTGTTACAACTATACATTTAATATAGCTGCAGCATGGCTCTAACATAACATAACATAACATAAACACTCACGCCTGTCACCCAGAGGGGTAGGCAGAGACTATGGAATTCCATTTGACACGATCCTGACACACCTCTCTCGCTTCCTCCACATCCATATACCTACGCATACACGCTCGTCGGTTAAAGGTACTCTTAATTTGGCACATTTTCAATATATCGCCAATTTGGTCGATAAACTTTCGCCTAGGGCGACCCTTCCTGACTCTGCCATTTACCTCTGCAACATAAATTTGCTTTGTCACTCTTTCCTCATTCATTCTTTCTACATGACCAAACCACCGAAGCATTCTTTTCTTAATCCTAGTCACAACATTATCTTGCAAACCACACATTTCTCTTATCACACTATTTTTCACCCTGTCATTCAGATTCAGCCCTAGCATACTACGTAATGACCGCATTTCTACAGCATTTATTCTACTCTCGTGCTTCTTCTGCCACACCCAACTTTCACTACCATACATTAAAGTAGGCACTAACAGAGCATTGTGAATTGCCAAACGTGCCTTTTTGGACACATTCTGACTTTTCACAATAGAGTGTAGAGCCCCATTCAATCTATTTTCTGCATTCACTCGTCGTTCTATATCCTTATCATATCTACCATCCCTGCTAAACACACATCCCAAATACACAAACTCATCTACTTGCTCTACCAACTCCCCTTCTATTCTTATTTCACATATCGTTTTACTTTCTTCTCTTTCAAAAACCATAACTTTCGTCTTACTTGCGTTCACTTTCATTCCCTTTTCTTTTAATGTCCTGTTCATTAATGTAACCATCATTTGCAACTCGGCTGCCGACGACGCAAGTATGACTTGATCATCGGCGTACAAAAGGGCATTTGACGGTTAACTCACCCATTCTTAACCCGCATTCTTCTGCTTTCAAATTTTCCAAACAACTGTCTGTCTGACACCTTTATGGATGCCAAACCAGTCCGAGTAGGCCCCGTTGATCCTGACACAAGCACTAGAGTCCCTATATAGAGACTTCAATGCCTGTATCAAGCCAGCGCTCAACCCAAATGAGTTCAGTGTTTGCCATAACATATCCCTGTCCACTCTGTCATAAGCCTTCTCCAAGTCTATGAACGCACAAAAAACTTTTTGGTTTTTTGGCCAAAAACTTCTCCGCGATCATGCGCATGAAAAAGACCTCATCCGTACATCCCATTCCCTTTCTAAATCCCGCTTGCACATCCCAAATTTTTCCATCAGTTTCTTTCATAACTCTTTCAATTAGTACCTTACCATACAGTTTTCCCACAATGCTAAGAAGGCTGATACCACGGTAGTTTTACAGTCCTACTGTGATCCTTTTCCTTTATATATTGGACTATCACGACTTTGCACCAGTCTCCTGGTACCCGCTTAAGTTCCCAACATAAATTAAACAAGGTGTACGGCAGGTCTGCCACCACTCCTTCTCCAGCCCTTAGCATTTCGAGAGATACTCTATCATAACTGGCTGCCTTACCTGCTTTCATACTTTTCATTGCTTTCATTATTTCATCCACACTTATATCTCTATCTATTTCCTCTTCTTCCGGAATTTCTATTTAATTTAATTTAAACGTCTCATCACTCATAAACACGCTTTCAAAGTATTCCTTCCATCTCCCTAAACTCAAAACTTCGTCATTCAGAATACAGCCATTCTGGTCTCGTATAGCATTCATTCTAGGCTGTTTTAAATGTCCCCCTGGTAGTTCTTAACAGTTTCCAGAACATTTTAATGTTTGCCTGGAAGTTATCCGATATTCTGCTATCATTCATATCCGTTCTTTCTTGCTTTTTCCTTTCAACTACTTCTTTTACTCTCTTATTTAGGTGTCTAAAGACTGCCTTTTTCCTTTCAATATCATCATTCATACTGCTAGAATTACTAGCCTTGGTTGCTAGTAAATCTAGCCATGCTTTCTTCTTTGCTTTAACTTCCATCCGTACCTCATCATCCCACCATAACGTGTTATTTTTCCTTTCATTCTTTCTCTTACTTACACCACATACTTCGGTAGCTGCATCCACTAAACCTTTCTTGATATTATACCACACAGTCTCCAAGTCATTAAACAATTCAGCCACACCACTTATATTTTCTCTCAATCTACATTTGAACTTCTCTTTCACACCTTCATCTTGTAACCTCTCTGTTCTTATACGCTGTAACGCAGTGGTAGACACAGATGTCCGATTCCTCCAACGTCTGAAAAGACCATTAATTCGGCATAAGACCAAGTAATGATCCGTCCCTACGTTAGAGCCCCGGTAAACCCTTGTATCTACCACCGCGCTCCTCATTCTTTCATCAACAATTATGAAATCTATCATACTTCTATCATCACCTCTTTCCCATGTATACGTGTGAATCTTCTTATGACGAAAGAAAGTGTTCGTCACAAAAAGATTCTTTTCCACGCATACGGCGAGAAGGCTTTCACCGTTCTCATTTATACTTTCATCACCAAACGTTCCCAATATCCTTTCATAACCAAGCCTCCTCACCCCAACCCTTCCATTAAAATCATGCAAGCATGGCTCTACCACGTAAATTTTACATTTACTGAAAAAAAAATACATTTACTGAAAAACAACTCGTAAAAGAGAACGAAGCGTTTAAAAATATTGAAACCCGGCATTAGTCGTCAGAGTTTTCACGTATCTGTTGCAGCCTACTTTATTTGAAGAAGTTGCACGTGTCCGTGGGCTGTAGTTGCCACTCTACATAAGGTGAATTGTAAGTTTGTTTACCATTTCAGTGTTATAAAAAATTAAAAAATATAAAACATATTTAATTTGGTTATATAATGTGTAGTGATTACTGTGTAGTGGCGGTATAAGAATAAAAGAGAAATATCCACAACCCCATATCATCCCATGGATGTCGTAAGAGGCGACAGAGGGAAATTATTTTATTTTATTACGTCCGCATTCTTGCGATATCCATCATGATGGCATCCGAAGAGGTCCTTTATATACTTAGACTTATATTTATAAATATGTGTTTTGACGGCTCTGTAGTGCAGTGGATAAGCAGATGATCGGTGCGCTACAGGAACGCCGATTTGAATCCCGCACTGTGGACCAAGAATTGACGAAAATGTCGAGCAAAATGCATACAACAAAAGAGCATGCTGTCGTATTGAGAACCTCTTTATATTTTTAATTCAGCTCATTCTAAACATTCATTTGAATTATAAAAAAACTTTAAATATAAAAAATTGGGGATAAATTAAAACAAAACATTAAATGAAGCGATGAAATAGAAAACATTATTTTTCTGTTTACTTGAAATCAATAGAAAACTAAAGGTTCCCCAAACGACCTTTTTTGCATTTAAATTGCTTATACGCTTTGGGCCATATTGAATGAGTATTTCCCAATACTATTTTACAAATGCCTTGCGGCTAAGTACCTAACGACGAGAGCTATAAATCTTTTTGTTTGTATCTTACATCCACGTACTGTATAATAAGGCCATCATTATATTAAAACAAAAACATCGAAAATTGATGTAACTTTTGTAATAATTAATAAAAGCAATGGAATAGAATTAAACGCACAAACCATCAGATGGACTGTGCGCTCGTTTTTCATCTTTTCTATAAAAAAAAACTTTTAGTATTTATTTTACCTTCTACGCTCCCTCCTACAAATGAAATGTCCTTCTGAAGTTAATTCGTACACATTTTGCTTATCATGCTCTGTAAGACATACCACACATCATGATGTTTTCTGTATAGTTTGTAAAATACAATGAAATCTGCGCGGCAGTTCAGAGCGCGTGGAAAGTTGTAACAGAGTACCTTTTTATGGTACAGACTATGTTTGAGCGCGTGGGCTCTCACGTGTGTTGCAAACGTTTGACCTTTGCAACACACGTTAGAGCTTAAAAGTTAGGTAGTTAGGTAAAATAAATACTATAAGTTTTTTTATGGAAAATATGAAAAACAAACAGACAGTCCATCTGATGTTATGAGATATAAACTGTATTCAACTCCTTTCGGCGTCTTTTCAAGTACACAGTACATATTATTTGAATGTAATTGGTGTCGTGCCGTTGTATGTGACTTTTCTATAAATAAATAAAATTAATACATAGATCTAAAATAAGAAAATAGTAATTATGTTATTTATCTTCAATCAAATATTTCATTAAACTACTTTAATAGGCACGGCACATTAACCGTGTAGTGACGGTGTAAGAATATCCACTATCCCGTCAGTTTCATAAAAGGTGACGGAGGATTGCTAAACGAGGTTATGAGCTGCAGCATCTTTATGATAACAGCTGAAAAAAAACTGCGGTTTATCAACCCGCTTGAAATACGTAGTAACTATGTCAAATAACCCATTGAACTATGTAAGTGGCGCAAATATAAGTCTCTGAGAGATGACTATATATTTGTGTGTGTTCGTGTTTGCTGTGGAGACTTTAGGTCTGTGGCGTCCACGTGCGGTGAAGTTCCTAAAGGAACTATATCTGCGACTGGTCGTCGCTGCTGGTGCTATGAGGGCTAGTTCTTTTCTCGCTCAAAGGCTAAATATAGCCATTCAGTGGGGAAACGCAGCCAGCGTTCTTGGCACGATACCTTGGGGGAGTAGGACTGTATCATAATTTAAGTTATTAGTTTTTTTTATTATAGTTTTTTAATATTGTATATTTTTCTATGTTATATAATATATATTATTTATATTATTTTATCAAATTTTTTGAAAATTAATTTCCATTAACTATGTCAAAAATATTAAAGCGTCCTTCAACAGTACTACAGTCTGTTTGTAACTCCGTTCTCTCCTGGGGCTTTTCCATTTTGAAGTTGCCCGTGGGCCACCACGATCTCCAGACAGATATCTGGCAACTCGTCGGAAAAGTGGTGGGTTAGTGTGGCGCTAGAATCGTCTTATTTGGGGTCAGGTTACATATTTTGGGAAGCATAGAGAGTACTGTAGCAGCCTTCGATCTCAGCGAGAATCTCAAGCCTCGTCGTGAGAGTTTTACCATCACATTTCTTAAGTTGGCACGACTACGGTTCTTACGGCGCCACGATTTGAAGGCGGATTCGCATAGATCTCGATGAATACGCTGAAAGAGTTTTTCGATATCTCGCTTAGTTTTCAACTAATGTAGTTCCTGGGACCCTTGTTTCGCTCTCTTGCCTTTTGAATGAAGGTTGCATTGGAGCGCCGCAGGTTAGGCCATACAGCTTTCCTTACGGGTCTGCTGAGTGTACATCTGTTCTTGTGGTGCGGCTGTTGTTGCCTCACGTCACTTTTGCATATGCTGAAGTATCTTGTCTGAGAGCTTAGACTTTCGGCCTATATGCTGCCTACTACACAATTTATTTTCCTCATCCCTTTAGATCTTGACCAAACACTGGCATCGAATCGCTTCCGAATTCCACCTGGAAACGTTGGGATCCCGCTACGGTTTGAAATGCATTTGATCGGAGTGTAGGCTTTATCATATGGACTCTTTTAATCTTGAAATCGATATTCAGGTTGCCTCGAACAAGTAGATGGTCGCTTATTGAAAACCTTTTGATCACTGAGACGTCTCTGAATATGTACTTTTTGTCCGTAATGATGAAGTCGATCTCAATTTTCGTCGTGTTTATTTATTTATTTCCAACTATACAATTATCATTACAGGTTTATCACCTAATGCGATAATGTAGACAACTATTTTTTTACAAAGTACAATTACAATTACACAACTATTATATTGATCATATGTACTTATTTGTATAACAAACACTATATGTATGTCACAGTAGGATCATAACTTATTTCAAAGGGAGCTCTCGCTATGAACCCATCCAGAGTACAACAAAATAGATCAATGTCTTCTGCTATACGGTTGAGGATATGGAGTGCGCGCTAAACGGCGCCTCATTCACCAACTTAATGCGGCCGCGTGGCACAGCCACCAGCCACGGTCGCCGCCACCGCCATACGTATCTGTCCGGAACACACATGCGCACTTGTTGCAATACGTCTGGATTGTGAACTTTTCCCCTCATCACCTTAAAGATATATAAGACTAGCGCTAAATTCCTTCTAGCTTTTAGCTCGTAGTATCCTACCATACATAAGGTAAATAAGGTAGGATACTTCTTTGGGTTAAAATGGGTATACTCCATACATTTTTTTATATAAATATCTAATAAATATATTCTGCACTCTCTCCAACATGACTATATTAAGTTTCATGTGGAGACCAGATAACTGCGTTGAACTCTAATTGGCTCCTCACCCCTAAAGAGTTATACAGTGCAGTAATTGCCTTAATATTAGTGAAGTCCCTACCCGAAGCACGAATCCTAAATGTCTGTAGGCTTTTTTACAGATTTTGGTTATATACTGTCGAAATTCTAGTTTAGAGGAGAAATTTACCCCTAAATCTCTTACTTCTGATACTTTCGCTATTGGTACCCCGTTTAATTTGGTACTGGTACGTAACTGGAGATAGTGCACAGCTGACATTCATAGTTATGCATTTCGAGATGTTAAACTGTAAATTATTATGTTTGCTCTAGGTTACCACCCTATCTATATCTTGTTGTAACTTTTGGCAATCCACTCTGTTCCTAACAGCAAGGTACAGTTTCAAACCATCTGCAAATCGTCGGAAGGTCATTTATCATTAAAATGAATTCCAACGGACCTAGGTTGCTGCCCTGACCTAGTAAAATAATATTCTGACCTATACCCCGCATATTCTACATACTGCTGTCTGTCCCGCATGTAGCTAGCAAAAAAGGTTAGTAAATGGGGAGTAAAACCTAAAGCTGCTAGTTTTTGTGAGCAGTATATCATTATCCACTAGGTCAAAAGCTTTTTTGTAGTCAAAAAAGCTACATCTACCTGTCCTCCAGCATTCACTTCAGGTACAATATAAATTCCAATTAAAGTGGTGCTTCTGGTAGGTCTGAAGCCATGTTGCTCATTTGAAAGCTATACGTTAATCTGCGAGAGGATGCTCTTGTGTACTGCAGCCTGTTGTTGGGGCTATGCTAGATCCACTTCCTTTGGGGCTTTTTTTGAAAATAAAAATTCATTAAATGAAGCCTCTTTTATCGAGGACGTTGATTGACATTTGCCTCTTGTGGTTTCTGCTTCCAAAACATTGAAGTCCCATAATCTGTATTTTTCCCAACTTTGTCGTTAAGGTCTACATGACGACAGTAAAGTGAGCTTTAGTAGTGCTGCGAGCCTTCACTATGTCTTCACACATCGTCCGAGTGTGTCGAATTTGGTGCGTAAATTTGAAAATTCAAAAATCAGTTCATATATAATATTTTAATATCATGGATACTTACAACCATTTTTATATAAAAAAATGAAACTACAGATCTGATTGATCTCTCAGAAGTAAAATGTACGTATTAGGGTAAATTTGAAACATTTATCTAAATCACAAATGACGGAAAATATAGAAAATAGCACAGTCATATTTGAATTAAAAAAAACCGTGGAAAAAAAATAACTATAGACTACTAAATGACCTAAACTGAAAACAAAAGAAAATAGAAAATTCAGGGTTATTTTATTGTGCATAATATACGCATTTATTTATTTATTTATTTACACTTTATTGCAACTTTAATAGGATCACAATTTATTTTAACAGTGGTAGAGCCAAGCGGTAGCTTTTGCTGTCACACGGATGGGCCAGCTCGAACCGGGGTGGTACCACGACCTCACAGAATACCAGCGTGAAGTAGAGGTTTACCTCTGCGTTGCGCTTCGTGAGTGCAGGTGGCCGGAGGCCCAATTCCCCCCCCCCCCCCATCAACATGGTAGTGGAATTAAATAAAAGACTACCCCAGGAGGGTACCAGCACCCCTGGAGAATCCCTCGCTGAGCATCCACGACCAAACTACTCCACTCCTGGGCGTGGGTGCTCATGCTGCCCCGCGTATTCTGGGGGGGGGGGGGGGGGCGAAATTCCGCTCAAGACGAAACCTGCTCGGGGCAAACGGAGCAAGAAGACAAAGGCAACCCCTGCCACGCTTACCGTGGGATTTCTGCAATATCAGGGGACTTCATTCAAACCTTAACGCCGTCCACTACCATCTGGAGATAGCTAAGCCGGCCTTGCTCTTTCTAACCGAGACACAGCTGTCCTCTCCGGCTGATACTTCGTATCTCTCCTACCCGGGGTACAAATTGGAACACTCGTTTGTGCCCCGGGCTGGAGTTTGCGTGTATGTCAGAGAGGACATCTGTTTTCGACGCCTCGGCAGTCTTGAAGTTACGGACCTGTCCATCCTATGGCTGCGCGTAGACAGCGACGACCGTCCGCGCGTCTACGGGTGCCTCTATAGGTCCCATAGCGGTAATGCCGACACAGACCGACTCATCAACCACGTCCTGCAGACGTGGCTGCAGACTCCGTGCTACAACAGGTCCCATCCGCAGAGATCGTGATACTCGGTGATTTCAACGCCCACCACGCTGAATGGCTTGGTTCTCGTTTAACCGATCATGCGGGTAGATCTGTCTATGACTTTGCTTTGGCATATGGTCTAACTCAACTGGTTACTTCGCCTAGGCGGATCCCAGATGTGGAAGACCATGTACCTTCCCTGTTAGACCTTCTGCTGACCTCTCATCCGGACGGATATCAGGCTTCCGTCGATGCCCCTTTGGGCTCTTCGGACCATTGTCTGATCCGGAGTACGGTGCCACTCACGCTTCAATCGCAGTTGCGATCTACAGCTTGTCGCCGTGTTTGGCACTATAGGTCAGCTGATTGGGACGGGATGCGGTATTTTTTTGCATCCTACCCTTGGGGGTGGGTTTGCTTATCGCCGGAAGATCCCAGCGTTGTTGCCGATTCTGTTGCTGATGTGGTGCTTCAGGGTATGGAACTTTTTATTCCATCCTCTGTGGTGCCCATCGGAGGCAGATCCCAGCCATGGTTTGGTCGCTCCTGTAATATAGTATCACGCTTTAAGCAGGAGTGCTACCAGGCCTGGGCTGACGCATCAACGTCTCGGGATGTAAACACCAGCGCACTTAAAAAGAAGTATAATTCCGCCTCCAGGTCCTTCAAAAGCGTCATTGCCAAGGCAAAGTCTGAGCACATCGGCAGAATTGGTGAGAAGCTAGTTCGCTTTCCTTCGGGAACCCGTGCATTCTGGTCTCTCGCCAAGGCTGTCCAAGGGAACTTCTGTCAGCCATCTCTTCCATCTCTGCACAGAGAGGACGACTCACTGGCCCATGCCGCAAAGGAGAAAGCCGATCTGTTGAGCTCTCTTTTTGCGTCCAACTCGACTTTAGATGACAGGGGGAACACACCGCCGACCATCCCGCGATGTGAGTGCTCTATGCCGGATGTGCGATTTACACAGCGCTCGGTCCGCAAAACACTCTTCTCCCTGGACGTCATCAAGTCGAGTGTGCCCGATGGAGTCCCTCCCATTGTGCTGAAGACGTGTGGTCCGGAGTTGGTACTCCTACTCCCAAGGCGTAGTCCCGAACTCATGGAAGACAGCTTTGGTGCACCCGATCCCTAAAATAGGCGACCGCTCAGACCCGTCCAACTACAGGCCTATCGCCATCACCTCCTTGTTCTCCAAAATAATGGAAGCAGTTATAAACTGCCAGCTCATGAGGTACCTTG